>QXTE01000043.1:213918-241305 GCA_003942145.1 Platysternon megacephalum | reverse complement strand
TTTGGGGGGGGGGGGGGGGGGGGGGAGCACTGATAGATTCCCCCCTTCTCCCATCTCATTGTCTTCAGAGGTGGCCAGCTGACCCCCTCATCTTCCAGTCTTCAGGGAGCCACTGTGCCCTAATCCAGCAGAGAGTAGGAAAATTAAGGGGAAAGGGTATGGCATCTTCTTATTCCCCCCCACCCATCCCTAATCCCCCCAGCAGGGCCTGGTTCCACAGACCAACTGTGCTCTGCCAGCATCATCCCCTGGGGAAAGAATAGCTTAATCCTGCTGATGGAAAAACCCTATTATGACTGAAAAACCCTTCCCATGGGGGTGGAGCTAGGGTGACCAGATGTCCCAAATTTATAGGGACAGTCCCGATATTTGGGGCTTTTTCTTATATAGGCTCCTATTACCCTCCACCCCCGTCCCGATTTTTCACACTTGCTGTCTGGTCAGCCTAGGTGGAGCTTCCCTTGGGCTGCCTGATCACTGTTAGATTAGAGATCCCCTTTGGAGACCTCCCTAAAACAAAGAACAGGAGAGTTAGCTGATCAACCTCTGAAACCAATGGGTTGGTAAGAGAAGGCCATTGAAGCTCCCCCAGAAGACACCAGTGATAAGTGGGGAGCCAGAATCTGGGGTTAGGTGTGTGGGTCAAAAGGGGAAAGAGGGATATTGGGGTGGCATGGGTAAATGAGGGGATGGAGTGACAGAACAAGGTGACTGCACATGGGGGCAAGATGACAAACTTCACATGGTGCTCCTATTATATGTTATTAACATAACAAATGTCATCAAGGGGCTACCAGACATGGATTTGTCGTTGTCCCACTATGATTAGCAATGTGAAATTTGTTAAGGGTCCCTGTCTGGGACAGTACCGAAGAATCGTAGGACCAGCTTGTGACAGCGTACCCCATAAAGGTTTANATTCTACAGAGGGTGAGGAAGGGGTCTCCACCCACAAGAGACAGTCTATTTAAACCTGTGGGAGACCCCTCCATTTTGTCTTCAGCTGGCTAAAGAAGAAGCCTCTCCACCCCCCCAGGGTACTCAAGGGAAACTGGAACAAAGGACAGTAACTACAGGGGGTGTGAGTGATTGCTGGACCCAGGCTAAAAGAAGATTAGCCTGTAAAAGGGAACATTTTGGAACTGGTGAGGATCTTATCTGTATTTAGTGCAATTAGACATAGATTTGCACATTTTATTTTATTTTGCTGGGTAACTTACTTTGTTCTGTCTGTTACTACTTGGAATCACTTACATCCTACTTTCTGCATTTAAATAAAATCACTTTTTACTTATTAATTAACTCAGAGTATGTATTAATACCTGGGGGAGCAAACAACTGTGCATCTCTCTCTATCAGTGGTGAACAATTTATGAGTTTACCCTGCATAAGCTTTATACAGGGTAAAACAGATTTATCTGGGTTTAGACCCCATTGGGAATTCGGTATCTGAGTGCTAAAGGCAAGCACACTTTTGTGAGCTGTTTTCAGGTAAACCTGCAGCTTTGGGACAGGTGATTCAGACCCTGAGTCTGTGCTGGAGCAGACAGGTGTGTCTGGCTTCACCAAGACAGGGAGCTGAAGCCACTGGAGGGAGAACAGAAACAGAGGTAGCCTTTGCACATCAGTCTGGCAGCTCCCAAGGGGGTTTCTGTGATCCAACCCGTCACACAGCTGTACGTGTGTACCAGCTCAATGTGACTATCTTTCAAGAGTCCTCAAGGTGAATAACATTAACGTTGTTGCTCTGCAAGAAACTCATGTGGCAGACAATGAGCAAACTGCAAGATACAAATTCATGGCTATGAACTGATAGCCACCATGAATGATGCAAAGTATGGCCTTGCCATGTGCATCAGGCATGGTCTTAAAGATGTCTTAGTCCTGGAGGAACCCAAGACCATGGGAATCTATCGCTCCAATAAGAATCAGACAACTGACCATAATGGATATCCACAAACCTCCACAACTTGAATGGTCAAATCTTGCTTTACCATCATTTCTCCACCTAGCTGTGTACCTTGGTGATTTTAACAGCCACCATTCACAATGAGGCTATTGCAGAAATGATGCTGCTAGTGAGCAACACACAGATTGGGCCTTGTTCACAGATGTCCTCCGTCTTTTCAACCCCAAACAACCACGGGCTTTTTGCTCGGCCAGATGGAATACTGAACAGAACCAAGACCTCTGCTCTCTGATGAAAGACAATAGCACTGTACCCCTGTAAGCTTCATGAACAGTGCTTTGAAATGTTCTTCACAGCGAACACTACCCCACTATTCTGCATGTTGCCTTTGGATTTCCATTGATTGAATCAATGCCAAAACTGCTGGAATTTCCGCAAAGTGAACTGGGTTGTATATACCACAGAAGTTGAAGTTGGGATATACCGTATCATATACCATATCTTTGAGACCATCCCAGAAAACAATGACCACTCTGTTCACTTTCTTATCAAAGCTGCTGCAAAACACATTCTCCACTGCTATCACAAGGCTTATACTCTTTGCTGGCAGCTGGCAACAGGAGCACTCTTCAAAGAGTATGACAAGAGTGGTGATCCAGACACAACAAAAGCTCTAGTAGAATCATTGAATTCTGCCCATCTGAAGAGATGGAACAAGACAGTGGAGGATCTTGACTTCATGCTTTCCAGTCACAAATCCTGGGCACTCCTCCATAAGCTTGGAGTTGCTGACCCAGTAAAACACCATCAACTGAAATTGATGGCCAGTGCTGTCTCTTCACACCTTGAAGACCAAAACTGACAAGCCAGTTAGACAGAAGGGTCAGAAAGAGCTCTTTTAAACATGACAAAACTCACCACTTCACCGCTATCATCCCCCATATACTATAGAAGAAATAAGCAAGGCTTTTATGGCCACTAAAAGCAAAAAAGCTGTTGGCAAGGTTGGCATTTATCCTGAATTCCTTAAGAATTTGGGGTCAAAGAGACGAGCATGATTGGCAGACCCATTCACTGCCAGACATTCGACTGGGAAGATCCTAAAAAGCTGGCAAGAGGTGAAAATCATTGCCTTCCCAAACATGGGAACAAGTAAATGATTCTGCCAGCTATTGCCCAACATCACTCCTCTCCACAATTCTCAGGTGAATGGAGAGGGTCTTGCTGGCCCATTTCATCCCTATCTTTGAGAACATCCTGCCAAAAAACAGGCTGATTTCAGACAAGGAAGAAGTTGCCATGACCAGGTTCTCACCATCACTAGTCACATTAAGGTTGGCTTCCAGCAGAATGTAAAAACCAGAACAGCACCAATAGTTTTATCCACCTCCTGTGACACGGTATGGAGATATGTGCTATTGCTCAAGGCATCAAGGGTCATCAAATGCCATAGCACGCGACTCCTGGCCACAATATTGAGCAACCAGATACCATGTCCTTTTGAATGGGCAGATCAGCAAAGCACAAGCTTTTAATGATGGATTACCTCAAGGATCTGTGCTTCCTTCTTTGCTATTAAACACATACATTAGTGACTTACCTGACACAATTTTGTTTAAGTTCATTTATGCTGACAATATCACTGTTGTGGTACAAGGCAAAGACCTCACCACCATGGGCGACACGCTTTCCACCAACCTCAAGATAATGTCATAATACTTTCTGTATTGGAAGCTCTGCCCCAGTGCCTCCAAAACCTTGGTAATCGCCTTTCATCTATACAACAAAGCTGCAAAGGAAAGGGTCAACTTTTGAGGTCAACAGGTCTGAAATGAAAGTGATCCAAAGTAGAAAAGCTTTACTTTTAAACTTCATCTGGAATAGACATGAGAAAATGAAAAAGAAAGGACTAGACTCATCCAAAAACTTGTGGACATAACATGCTAAATGTATACACACAGATATACTCAACCTTTGAAGATTGCGCACCAATCAGGGCAGGCATCTCTGCATGGGCATCGTAATGCTATAATGAGAAACATAACTGGAACATTAAAATCGACACCCGTTCAATAGTTGCCCACTGTGGCACATATACACCTACCCAAAATACAGAAACACACACTGAGCTCATGAGTACAATTGAACCATGGCCAACTTGAACTTACCAATTCATTAGTAGCTCCAGAACCTTCCAAAGACACGTCTGATATCTCACAAGCCTTTTTCGAATTGGGCTAGAGCTCTTAAAAAGCACCTTCATCCAATCCAGATGCATGCTGGAAAGAGTTCTGGGATAATACTAATGTCCCAAATAAACCCCTGATTGCTGGCCACACAAAAGAACTCTCAGGCTTCAACATCCCCCCAAAACAATGTTTTTCACTGACTTATTTCAGAATATCAAATGAAAGATGCTGTCATTTCTTAAACCTCTGAAAGAGGAGAGATAATGCACAATGTGACTGTGGACACTAGTGAAATATGATGGACCACATTATAAATCAGTGCCTGCTTTGATCGTTTGCCAGTGGCATTTCAGACAATCATCAACCCGCTGCCATAGTTATTCACTAGCTCATTAATCTGGACTTGGTTATTTGAATGTTGCTAATCACCTCTATTACCAAATAAAATAAGGTAGGGACAGAGGGCTACATTTGTAGGGAATCAGGGGCAGCATCCGATGGGTGGAAGTGGTGGCTGCACACAGAAGCCAGGCATATGGTGGGAGGCCTGAGCAGAAGCTGAGGACCATGGAACCTCATTGCTGACCTGAGGCTCATTGGCCAAGAGCAGAGCTATGGTGATGGAGGGGTTGGAGGGTTGTTCAGTGGCAGCATCTTCACTCCCTGGCCTGGGGGAGTACAGGGATCTGAAGAGCTGTCTGGAAGATCAAAAAGGATCAGTGCTGCATCTGGGAGGCAGGCCAGAAGTCAGACTCTGACCGCCACTGTGCTGAGCAGCCAGGCTATCCCTCAGCACATGGAGCAGCTTTGATTAGCTGCTCTTCTCCAGGAAATAGGGGGAGGGGGAGAAGCAGCTGGCTAGTGGGGGGAGGGGTTATCCATAGCCTATGGCATTTCCCTGTAGAAGGCTC
This sequence comes from Platysternon megacephalum, assembly GCA_003942145.1. Taxonomy (NCBI): domain Eukaryota; kingdom Metazoa; phylum Chordata; order Testudines; family Platysternidae; genus Platysternon; species Platysternon megacephalum. Next base: position 236,296 of record QXTE01000043.1, on the reverse strand, counting down.
TGAAATCCCCTAGTCTATGGGAAAATTTTCTATGGTTGGCAGGTCTGAATCTGAGTGAATTGTTGAAAGGTTTCATTGGAGAACATTGTTTTATTAAGGAGGAATTTGAGTGAAGAGAAATCTAGCCAGTCTTCATCAGCAACTCGGAGAGAGGAAGGGACACAGTGGTACGAGGATCTTATAAGATAGAGGTGTGTTGTTGTTGTAGTGGGGGACTTGAAGCTGACCAGTGCAACCAAGGTCAGTCTCAGGACTAGTGGAATGAGCTTTGGATTCCAGAACTGAAGCTAGAGGTCAGAGCTAGTATCAGGGTCAAAAGATAAGCTATGGATCAAGCCAGAGTCAGGAGTTAAGCCAAGAGCCAGAGTCAGGCCTGAGGGTCACTACCAGGAGTTCAGGAACAGAGAAGCAGGGCACTTGTAGCAGCTAGCTAGGGATATCCTTTGTTGCCTGGACACTTCCTGGTAAGCTCCATGGATTTATGAAAGGACAAGGAACCAACAGGGATCACTAAAATCACTATTACAGGGGTCGGCAACCTCTGGCACGCGGCTCGCCAGGGTGCTTACCCTGGCGAGCCGCCTGCCAGAGGTTGCCAACCCCTGCACTATTAGGTCACTCAAGGTGGAACTTCCCATGATCTGGAACCTCTGCAGATTGTGGATCACAGCGTACGCCAGAGTTACAGCTGCTGGTGGGTGGCAGTGTGGGGATGCTGGTTGTCAAGCAGGCCCAGGTTCAAGTCCTGCTGATCCTATAGCCAGTAGGATAAAGGGAAGGGATCTATTGTTTTTCTGCTATTTGTATTTTATTTCCTCTTCTCTCTCATGCAAATATTACTTTCAATGGGATATGGAGCCTTTTACCTCTCTGTCATTGGTAAATCCAGCTCAGGAAAAGACTGCAAGCTGTCACCCAACTACTGTTTGGTGGGCTACTCATTGGTAAAGAAATATCAAAATTAGAAAACCATCAATGTTAATCAATTGACATCTTCAGCAGAGGGTAGGAATGAATTATTTTTGAGACTGAATTACCCTTACTTTTGAGATGGTTCTTTCAGAACAGGATTGAGACAATTTACCATTAAAACATTGTCCACCTTGAGAGCTGCACTGCCTCAGGGAGGCGCAGTTCCTCTCCCAAGCTCCTGGATGTGCATGCAGGAGTGCGCATGGATGATGCAGCCTGCTGTACAAGACAGTGCCTCTGGGGCACCCAGAAAGAGCAACCCCTGCACTGTAATGAGCCCAGGGATTGAAACTGCGGTTAGCCTTTATGTGATTGCAAATCGGGTATTTAAATGTTCAAGTGTAAGAAAATGTGTCCACAATTATTTGTTTTCACAAAATTGCACATACACTTATTTGAGAATCCAGAATCTGAGACCACCTCTGTAAATTACAGCCTTAGGGTATGTCTACACAGCCTGCGGAAGCAAGTCTCCCAGCCTGGGTCAATAGACTTGGGCTAGTGGGGCTCATGCTAGCATTCTAAACATAGCAGTGTAGACAGTGCTTTGACGTTGAGGCTCAGGCTCTAAAGCCTAGGGAGGATGTAGACTTGCCTTTATGATGACCCTTTTGGTAATGCATACCTGAAAGGTAATACTATGTGTAGTGATGCGGGACTCACCCCTGCAGCGCCTCCTGCTGGTCGTCTTGGGAATTAGCTCATCCAGCCTCCAGAGCACCCTCTGCAGGCCAGTGTCCTGCTACCGCTTGGCCCCCATGTCCCTCCCGGACCCCGGTGCCCTTTTATCTGGGGTGCTGCCCCCTGGCAGTAACCCCTCAGTCTTAGGGTCCCCCCTCCCCAGGGAACCCCCACCCACTATCCCCACCTCGCTTCAGTATATGGCTACCGCCAGTCATCGTCTAGCCCCACGCCCTGGGGCAGACTGCAGTTCAGCCTGCTCATCACTGGCAAGGTTGGGTTTGGACCTGCTGCCTTTGCCTACCCCTGGGCTGCCCTCTGCAACCCCCAGTACCTTTTAGCCCAATGCTAGGCCGCAGCCTGGGGCTTTCCAGGCTGGAGCTCCCCAGCTCGTCTGCCTTTCCCCAGCCCTGCTCCACTCAGGTACCCTGTCTCTAGATCCCTGCAGCCAGGCCCTTCTCTCTCTGAACGCAGAGAGAGACTTCTCCTGGGCTTCTGGCTCACAGCCTTTTATAGGGACCAGCTGGGCCTGATTGGGGCATAGCCCAGCTGTGGCTACTTCCCCAATCAGCCTAGCTTTTCCCTGCCACAGCCCTCTCCCTGGCTCTTTTAAGCCCTTCAGGGCAGGAGTGGAGTAACCACCCCGCTACACTATGAAATACAATGTAGTCAGGAAGCTCTTAATGTATAGCATTTATTAGATGGTAACTTAAAAGGGAAAGTAATTCAAGAAAATATTGTAAAGAAACCAAATTAGGCAGAAACAACAATATATGATCTCTCTCTAGACTCATCTGCTTACTAACATGGATATAACTGCAAATAGGAAAGTTGTGAAATGTACAGGAGTTACTAAAGTTCATCCTTAAATAACCATAGCAGACTTTTTGTGTAGATGAGTTACCATGAGCAGACAGCCATACTTGGGAGTTGCCTCTGTGTTTTTAAATTCTCTGTTTCTCTGTATAGCCCTTAGCTCCCACTCACTCTTCTCTGGGAGGACAGGGATAAAGGAAATCTTAATTCCTGTTTTGCAGTCCTTGTTGGCCGTTTTCATACTATCTCCAAATAAAGTATTGTTCAAGTTAATGTAAAATTGTTCTCACTAAAGAAACCATACTGCTCAGTTTTACTAGGACAGACTCAGTTTTTCATTTAACAACTTGGTGTCTCAAGAGCCTGAAATGCCCCAGTTTTTGTTTTTTCATTTATCAATCAAAATATTTTAGATTTTTATAACTATGAAATGTTTGCTCTCAACATATTGCTATCAGAGGTTTCTTACTCTCCTGTTTCACTCCCATGACACAGCAAGAATGTGTTTTGTACCAGCCATTGTTCAAGGCCTAAGCTTGTCATGACTTGTCAGGCAACAACATTGCAATCTTTATTATTTATTCAAATTTCTACAATGTAGCTGTATGAGATGAACCAGTTTAGTCAGTGCATAAGTCCTGCTCTGGCCCCAAAGGGGTGTTTGAAGGTCAAGAGGTGGGCACCTAGCAGACCTCCAGTTACTTGTTTTCCTTCTATGGTTATCAGTGGAAGAGGTAGACCTGAGCCTTTCTTTGCTCTGCTTTGTTGTTCCAGGTGGAGCTTTCCTGATCCAGGCAGAGCAGATCAGAGACGAGAGGCAGAATACAGCTGAGTACTTTGCGACCCTAAAAAATGTTGCCACAAAACCAGTTTTTGATTTTGAAAATTGTCTTGCACCATGTGCTAGGAATGACAGCACTCTCAGCACTGAACCTCCCACCCATTCACACACCCACCCATCCAGGACAACTGCTCTTCCATCTTTGTCCTTATGAGGAATGTTGGTCCCCACCTCACCAACTGTCCTATTTGCAAACTTAAGGGCCATTTCACATAACTGCTTTCCCAGCCATCTACTAATAGGCTTGGGTAAGAACTCTTTCCTCCTGAGAAATGTATAAATGATAGAAGTTTTTACCCTTTTTTGATTCTACAGAAGAAACCCAGTGAGAGTCCAGCCAACTTTAAGGATTGCAGAAACACAAACTTACTGTGTAACTACAGAGAACCATGTTATGGTCCAAAGAGGATATCACTTGTTTCCTCTTTGTCCTTGAATTATGCACACTAACAGTACCACCCAGTGGTCAGGATACTCCATTATTGCCACTTCTCTATTCTTCCTCATTCAGTACACAGGTGGATCACATTAAGCTCGCATGTAAAGGTTCACAGACTGGTTTGTTTCTAGAAATTATTTGTAAAATTAATACATTTATTCTTCTTTCTGTTTAGGGATTATTTAAAAATATATAAACAGGGACCTTCCTAAGTGAAGGGCCTCATGGAGATTCTGTGCAGGGTCTCTAGCACAATTCTAGTTCACTCCACAATTCCTGTTTACCTCACCAACACTCTGGTGCTTGTTCTCAAACTGACAGAGGTGTGTGTTCCAATGCGAGATGTTTGCTGTGGAAAGTAAGCTGCTTTTGTGTTACAATCACATGATTGTAGTTCACTTTCCCTTTTAATTCAAGTTTCAGAGTGGTAGCCGTGTTAGTCTGTGTCAGCAAAAAGAACGAGGAGTCCTTGTGGCACCTTAGAGACTAACAAATTTATTTGAGCGTAAGCTTTCATAGGCTAAAACCCACTTCATCGGATGTACACCTCTACCCCGATATAACGCTGTCCTCAGGAGCCAAAAAATCTTACCACGTTATAGGTGAAACCGCGTTATATCGAACTTGCTTTGATCCGCCAGAGTGCGCCGGCCCCCCCCCCCCCCCCCCGGAGCACTGCTTTACCGTGTTATATCCGGATTCATGTTATATCGGGTCGCGTTATATCGGGGTAGAGGTGTATGTATTTTCCACTGCATGCACCCGATGAAGTGGGTTCTAGCCCACGAAAGCTTATGCTCAAATAAATTTGTTAGTCTCTAAGGTGCCACAAGTACTCCTCGTTTTTTTAATTCAAAGATGTTTTGGCTGTGGTAGAATGAATGCTCAGAAGAAAATATTTTTTCCTATTTAAATAAATGCATTATTTTGGTTTAATAGCATGAAAATAATGCTCACTAGTTATGTGCTTTGTGATTCTAATCCTCAAACATGCTATAAAGCATCTCGGAAATGTGTTTACAGATCAATGGAGGGAGGAATCTGCTCCTCAGTTCCATCAGTCTGGCTGAAGTGATCACTTTCCTATCATGACCAATGGCCAGATAGCATAGATCCCCAGGTAACAATTCCACACAGGCATGTTCACAAGCTTTTCCAGGCTATTTTATCTGCCTTTTTATAGTGTCATCGTCACCAGCTGTTTGCAACAAAATTTTACTGGTATTTACAGCTATGCTGGAGGGAAGAAAATAAAGGTCTGCAAGTGTCCAGTTTTAAATCTCTCTCTAGGATCCTGTTAACCTCTGAGCTGTCACATTTCCTTACCACACTGGGTTCCTCCTTGCACATAGATCAAAACATTCAAGATCCATGTTGATCTCTATCCCTTTCCTCCAAGACAGAGAGAGAAATTTACAATCTAAGCCTCAATTGTGCCTTTTAGTCACAGCCCCATTGTGGGGGTGATGTGGAGCGGCACGATCCCAGGAAGCACTCATTGAGAAAGTTCACCTCATGGAGGGAGAATTCCTCCCCAAACTCCCCAGTATGCATGGTTAAGAACAATCAAAACCTCTCTTTTTATAGAAGCATTACGTTCATATCCAATATACAGAATGGATTTTCTTACCTAACATTGCTTGGTATTTTGTTCTGGTTTTTATGTGGACAGCTCTGTCTCACCAGCTGGGAGGGCACTGTTCTTTTAAGTAAACAAAAGCCTCAGAAACCAAGTCAATCCTTGGTACCAGTGGCTGTGGTACAGGTCTTTGCCAGAAGCAGGATGCATGCAAGGAATTTCTAATACTCAGTGATAATAGGTTAAGGATGTTTGTGCTGTGTTGCTTCTAAGCATCAGCTTCCCTTAGCAAATATTTGTCCCACAGAAACTATGTAGACAGCTTACAGACTGGCAATAACACCAGAATTAAAACAAAACAAAAACCCCACCTTTTTTTGTGTCTTTATGTCAGGCATTTCATATAAACCTTGAAATGTCAACTGGTCTCCAATGAGCCTAATCAAGATTTAGGTTGGTTTCTACCAGGGGTTCTCAAACTGGGGGTTGGGACCCTTCAGGGGGTCACAAGGTTATTACATGGGGGGTCATGAGCTGTCAGCCTCCACCCCAAACCCAGCTTTGCCTCCAGCATTTATAATGGTGTTAAATATATAAAAAAGAATTTTTAATTTTTTAGGGGGGTTGCACTCAGAGGCTTGCTATGTGAAAGGGGTCACCAGTACAAAAGTTTGAGAACCACTGGTTTATAGTATCAAACGATCAGTTATGCTTTTACAAACCTCAAAAGTGAATTTCAATTGCCCAGCAATTTTTCAATTATTTACAGATCAGGAACTGATCTTTTAAATTAATTCCAAGACCCCTCAGCACTGTAAAATAATGTCTCTGAAATCATCCTGCTGTTCCATCCTTAACATAGGAAATCTGCTCCAAGCAAGTTTCTGTAATACTTTTAGACTGGCAAAGTCCATGATAATCATATCCTCATATGGCCCTGGTGCAGAATAAATGGAAGAGTACATGGGGAACTCCCCACATCTAATTCAAATCAGGATCCAATAGTCAGTCTTTATACGTCCAGCTAAATAGAGCAGTATGGAATTCAGTAAAAGTATAATGAGCCTGGTGTCCTTACATTTACGGTGCTCTTTTCAGGCAGAATTTGGTGCAATATCTCATTATCACAGAGGAAATCCTGTATCACTAGCCTGAGACCACGTGGATCTCCTTGCTCTCATTACCAAGCATGGACTAGTTCCTGGACCTGGCCATAATCCCAATTTTTCCAGCTACAGTGCAACACAAGAGAGCGCCTCAGATAGATTTAATCAATGGGCCAAATCTCAGCAGGTGCAAATTAGTCTTGTGTCACTGAAGTTGAAGATATGCCAGTTTATAACAATTGAGGAGCTGGCCCATTGCCAACTTGAGACAGATTCTCTACTAGACTTCATCCAGACAAATGAAGGCGCCTACTCTACATAGTCCCTTTTGAAATGTTGTTGCTGTCGTTGCCAGTCCTTGTGTGGTCTCCTGGGGTTTAACCTTTTCTTCTGAGAGTTTCTTATTTATTCATCAATAATTCATATCAATCATTTTATTGCCACGTTTGCCACATATATGTTATAAAAACCTATATTTAAAAGAAACTTAAGATTGCAAAGTCGAACACTCAAAATTAAAGATGGATGGTGTTCACAGCATGGGTAGTTATTCAATATTTCTTTTTTCCTCGTCCCTCAATGTGTGGCATCATGCATTATTCATTGTATGGCATCCAAACACTGAAAACTGAATTATTAATTTCCTGGAGGGCTTTTCTGGCGTGCCCTCGTGATATTATCTGGGGCTTCACAAGCATTAATTTATCTTCACAAAACCCCTGTGAGGTAAGGTGGTGTTTTTATGCCTATTTTACAGATGAGGGATTAAGGCCCAGAGATATTAAGACCAAAATTGTTAGAAGTAGCCACTAATTTTGGATGCCCAATTTGCTATAGCTATAGCCGGAGATTTCACAGTTCAAAGAATTTGTTTAGTACTGTCCAAAGCGCAGTTCCCATTGACTTCAGCTTACTCCTGCGGGCATTCTGCACCAAAAAAATAAAAATTCTGCACACAACATTTTAAAATTCTGCAGGTTTTATTTGTAAATAAATAAATGTGGAGGCTCCAGCATGGCAGTGGGAGCACAGGCCACTGGCTGCATAAAGGTGGGAGATCACTCTCCAGCCCTCCTACCCCCCACCCCGGGACATGGACTCAGTGGTGAGGCTGCACCCGAACCTGACACAGCACAAGGGCTGGGCCTGCCCCAGAAATGCCCCGAGGCCCTGCCCCTCTGTGCTAGGTGCACCAGGTGTGTGGTAGGCAGGCTCAACCAGGAAGGATCCAAGTGTGGAGGGGCTCAGTGTGGGGGATCCAGGTGTGGGGTGAGAGGCAGTTCATCTGGGTGCAGGCAGTTCAGAGGAGGGTCTAGGGGGGAACTGAATGCACAGAGGCTCGTTGGAGCAGTTCCAGGTGCAGGGGCAATGGGACTCTACAGGGCTTCCAGGTGAAGGTGGTTGGGGCTCAGCAGGGGGTCTGGGTGTGGGGGCAGGAGGGTGGGGTTCATCAGGGTGGGGGTTTGAGTGCAGGGAGCTCAGTAGGGGGTGGTCTGGGTGCAGAGGTGGGGGTCTGGAGGCAGGGGGTTTGGTTGTTTGCAGGGAGGCTCCAGATGCAGGGGTTAAGGTTCAGTGGAGTGGGGTCTGGGTATACAGGGTAAGGTTTTGGGGGGGGGAGGGTCCAGGTATGGGAGGTCCGGATGCTCGGGGGTTGGGTGGATGAGAGAGAGCAGCTCCTCCTACAGTGACCCCTCCCCCCAGTGGCTGAGGAGTGATAGGGGCAGGAAGCAGGGGAGAAAGGTGAGCTTCCTGCAGCCAGGGGGAGGTTTCTGGGGGTGGGTCTGACACAGCCCCATCTGCTCCTTGCAGGGGAAGAGGAAGCCCCATCCTCTCCTGCCTCCAGCTCAGCTGGGACTAGCAGGTGATCCCGATGCAGGGTAGGAGCCACCGGCAGTGATTTACCTCTCTGCCGACTGCTCCGGGTACCTGAAATGATGTACCTGTGGTACTAGGGAAGGGTGCATGACTGCTCTTGCAGTTTCCCTTTGCTTCCCTGTCAAAGTCATTTTTCTGTGGGGAAGCAAAGAAATCTGCAGGGGACATGAATTCTGTGCACGCGTAGTGGCGCAGAATTCCCCCAGGAGTATTCAGCTGCAGCTGAGAGTGGTCAGCACTTCTGCAAATCATGCCTTAGATGTCTCAATTAGGCACCCAGAAAATGAGGAATACACAATTAATGGCCACCTGTCAAAATTTTGCTTTAAATGACTTGCCCAGCATCACATAGGAGTTCTGTGGCAGAGGCAGGGATAGAAACCAGTTCTCTAGGGCAGGATTCAACTGCTTAAACCATGAGACTTTTCCTTTTCCTGCTGTTCCTTACCTCATTCACAATACACCTTCCAGCTTCTGCAATACATGAGATAGGGTGCTATGCACAGCCATTTCCTTCACTACATAACCCTGATTAATCTCCAGAGCAGGTCCATCCTATGTGCTGAATGAGGCAGGTGTCCTGTAGAAAAAATAGTATGTGATCATGTAATTAAAGACTATCATAATGCATATGCATAGGCAATCTTAACTGGAATTTCCTAACTTTAGAGTTCTTGACTTTGCAATCTTAACATTTTTAACAAAGTGGTGTGTGTGTTTATGTAATCTCCTAAACTTTTAAAAAGCAAATTGAAAAAATAGAAATTCCATCATGTTGGGACCACTGAGAGCATATCTACCTGCTCTTAGTTCTGATGTCTGGGTACACAGCAGCCCCTTGCCACTGCAAGGAGCAATTGAAGGGGAAGTTTTGCTCACTCCCTACAGCCTGGAGCATGGTCAGTCACAGCATGGGAATCACAGGTGCTATGTAAGCTGATTTAAAAAAAACAATTCAATCATTCACACTGCATGGAAAGTTTTGGTTAAAGTTTGGCAATATTATAAACAACTGAAAACAGGGTTTTATAATGGAAACTATTGGGCAATCTTAATTATAGGCATAGCTACCAGCTTCACGGATAATACATATCCATCAGTATGTGGAACTGTGTACAGAGATACCTGAATTTTAATAAACCTATAAAAGCCATCCCCATAAAGTAAAGATTTGGGATCCTTCATAGATACCATTTTCTTCTTGGAGCTGAGAATTTAAGAGGATGACAGAACCAAGGATGCCTCATGCCGTTTCTGCTTTAACTTCTCTGCACAGGCATCGGGGCCGAAGCTGACCTGTGAATCTTCTCGTAACACGTGGGTACCTCAGATCCAGAGAGCTTGGCTGCTGGTGGTTTTTGTAGAAGTAGAGCCTGCACTCTGTTCCATATCTCTTTCCTTACTATCAGAGCAATAGTAGTGCAAATAGAGCACCTAGAGGAGGAGTGTCTCTCTCTCTCTCTCTCTCCAAGGCAGGTTAGGCATTGTGTAGGTGCATTCTACAGTGGTAAGATGTAAGAACAAGTAGCACAGCACTTAAATTCTTGTGTAAAGGGGTTCTCTCACTGCAGGAGTGGCGTGGTGTAGCAGCTGTCTCCCCATCTAGTGCCCCCCTGGTGACAGTCACTCTGTCACTGTGGTGGTTTCTGTTCCCGCAATTTGGCCCTCTGGCCTAGTCACATTTTAGTCCACCCCTTCTAGTGTAACAGAGAGTCAAAAAAAACTATAGTCCAATGACCTTGCAGCAGGTCATCCATCCATCTCTAGACTTCATGGTCCTTACATCCCTTACCCCTTCATTTCCTTGGTGGCTGGTAGGGGAACCCACACCCACCCTCTCGGTTCCAGCCTAGAGATTCTGTAGCTGGCAGCCAAGAGCTATTCCCTCAGACTCCTTGCTGCCTCCCTGGACCACTTCCTACCTCTTCTATCCACCAAAGAGTGACTACAGACTCTCCCCCTACAGCCATTTTCTGCTACAAACTTTCGGGCTTTATAATCACCACCCTGCTCCTCCTCAGCTGGGCTTCATCATTAATTAAGCCTGGCTGTCTCGCTCTTGCTCTCTCGCAGGTGCTGCCAGCTATGTTAATTGGCCTCTCAGGCCCCCATTAACCCCATCAGGGCCTGTGTGGGGTACACAGCCTGTCACACCAGGCTTCTTACTCTTTCAATCTGCCATCAAGGTTTCTTCAAAAACACAATCCATGCTCCAAGATAACTACACTGCCTAACATTCTAATAAACTACTCTAATTTAAATGCTATTGCTAACTAATACTATGAATTTTCTAAAATGTTAATAAAAAGTAGCCGGGCCCTGAAGAAGGAAGCATCCAGTTCTTAATCCACTGCAGCTGGCAACTGGAAGGAACTGACCAAAACAGCATGCCCCCCTTTTGTAGCCTCACTCATAGAATGTCCAAGAGCATTGAAGGGCCGGGTGGGAGGGGGCAGAAAGGCACTCCAGCAGGCACAGCTACCTTAGGTTCCAGGGTCTGAAAACCCAGTCAGCACATCCCAAGAGTGGGAATATGCAGAGGCCACTCAATGGGGAAAAAGTTCTTCCACCACATATTTCTCCGCTACAGGCGAAATGCTAAAATCAACAAGTATAGAAATAACTGCAGCTGAAGAGCCAAACAAAGGAAACTGAAGGAGGAAAATCATCATGCCAAGACCCACATTGAGTATATGGCTGACAAAAACTTTATAAAAGATCATACTATATGACTAATCGGCAGGGCTGGTTTTAAGATTTTAGGAGCCCAAACAGATTATTTATTAATAGATTCCCAATCCTTTTATTTGCTCCTTCACAATGCAAATCTCTCTTCTCTCTTTTTCTCTCCCGCAATCAATATGCTTAGAGAGCAGCACACCCAATAATCCTACATTCAATTTGGGATTGTCCTAGAAAGAGCCTCTCTTACTAATCTAAGACTTTCCTTAGCCAAAAGTTTCATGGGTCCCAAAAGCCAGCTCTGTAAATCAACCACATGACTTAAAAATAAACCTGTGGTTCAACATATATTTCTGGGAATTGTTAACATCAAAAAACATAATGGACTGCATTGTGTAAAAAGTTTAGGGCATAATTTTAGCCAGTGCCTGATTTAGAGATTATGGATTAGGCCAGATTTGATTACTGTGGGTTTCACAGAACAATATGGAGATCATTTAGCAAAAACAACTGCAGTGATTTAATTAGCAGCTGCATTTTGATATGAGATTTGATGGAGTGAACTCAAAAGTAATGACAAACTGAAACTAATTTCTCTGTGTTCTTTTGGATTTATGTCCAACAAGACTGCTGTGTCGTGATTCATTGATGCAGTTTATTTCCAGCCAGAGTGAGTCAAGACAGAAGCAAAATGGATAATGACTTGGCTTTGCTGAACTTTCCAGGCTATTCCTTGTCCTTGTTGGCTATATTTGCTCTCTGGTGACTATACTGTTGCCTCAGTCGTTCACATTGTCATCAGGCTTGCTTGCAAATGAAAATTATCCATTGCATTTATGGGAAAAGTGTGTAGTCCAGGATTTAGGGAGCAATGTATGCAAAAACTATGGCAGTCTATTGCACCTTCCTACTGAAATCCAAATGGCTGGGATTCATATATGTCTTTCTGTAACCACTAGCTCGCTTGGATATTTGACCACTACACCTGGTCAGACCTGTATGAAGTTCTGTGGGAGCAATGGAAAGCCTGTAAAAAGAAATATGACTGTTTTAGGCGGAGTTCTCTTTTCTATTGCAGTTTCATCATGGCTTTGGCTCTTGTGTTTTTCATGGCTCACATCTTAGTGGCGAAGTCTTGGGATCCTAATGTACCAAACAACATGTCCCTTTGGGAGTATGGTGATACTATGTTCTGTGGCTAGACTGGTAGATTTTTGCTTTTGGCAGGGAGCTTTCATCTGATCAAATCACAGTTCTATTTCAACAGAGCTCATGAGCTAAACAGACATTTTCCTACCACACACGCTATTTCAAGACATTCTTCTTTCTACAAGACAGACTATGTATGAACTAGATTAATACCAGCTAAATTTCCTAAAACCATTAGCCTTTGGGAGTATCATTTTACTTAACATCTAATACATTGACATATTCTTTTTTACCCTGCTCTATTATTACGCTATGAGAAGATTTCATAGCTTGGTTTTATTAGCAAAAGATCTGATTGTATGTTTGCTAGTAATTCTTTTGATGAGAAAGCAGAAATCCTTAGAATCAAAATCATGTTTCTCGAGTACACTTGTTCCACACTAAAGAGTGTTTTTCAAAAATGGGTAGAATTGCGGTGCAAAAATTCTACATGCACACTGGAAAAACATCTGATGACTCTGGGTTATAAGACTATGAAAACTTATGGCAGAAAGAAAACTATGTGCTGTGTGTAGAGAAATATAGTGACTCTCTTACTGTGATAGGTAGCTGATCCACTTAACAGGTAATATGGTACTGACTTGTTACAGAATAATAATATTTGCTAACAGACATCTAGTCCTATAGTTGTTGTTTTTTTAATTAAGCCATTAAAAAAGATCTGGTTGTGTGTTAGCACATTTTGATGAAAATTAGAATTCACTGTTGTGCATTTGATTTTTCTTTGTATGGTATTACAGTTTGTTCATTCTCAATTCTAACATGTCCTTCATATCTGCTAGAGAATTACAAATGTCTTAATTCATAGCCATATTGTGTTTTTTCATAGTTTACATAAATCATTGTCATCTCATTGAATTTACTGTGACATAAGACAATCTGGTGAGAAGGCTTCATTATATTGTGTTACCCACTGTCATGTCTCATTTTAAAAACTTGGACAATTAATTCACAATGATGCTGGAAACTATGTCCTAACTAGCAACGGTTGATATGATTGACTTCAGATTTACTCATTTGCTGTACATTTGTAGGGTGAAAGGAAATCTTGTAGTGGGTCTGGAAGATTTTCAGTTCAGTCTCAATTTACTGACAACTTTGTAAATCACCCTTTGACCTAAGCATTTAGCCAAATAAAGGGTATTATGGATTGGTCTCAGTAGGAGATGAAACTGACAATAGAGTCAGATATAAGAACGGCAATACTGGGTCAGACCAATGGTCCATCTAGCCCAGTATCCTGTCTTCCAACAGTGGCCGGTGCCAGATGCTTCAGAGGGAAGGAACAGAATAGGGCAATTATTGAGTGATCCATCCCCTGTGTCTAGTCCCAGCTTCTGGCAGTCAGAGATATAGTAACTCCCAGAGCATGGGGTTGCATCCCTGACCATCTTGGTTAATAGCCATTTATGGACCAATTCTCCATGAACGTCTCTAATTTTTTGCACCCAGTTATACTTTTGGCGTTTACAGCATCCTCTAGCAATGAGTTCCACAGGATGACTATGTGTTGTGTGAAGAAATACTTCCTTATGTTTGTTTAAAGCCTCCTGCCTATTAATTTCATAACGTGACCCCTGGTTCTTGTGTTATATGAAGGGGTAAACAACAATTCCTTATTCACTTTCTCTGCACCATTCATGATTTTATAGACTTCTAACATATCTCCCACCCGTCGTCGCTTTTCCACGCTTAACAGTCCCCTTTTTAATCTCTCCTCAGATGGAAGCTGTTCCATACCCCTAATCATTTTGTTGCCCTTCTCTGTACTTTTTCCAACTCTTATATATCTTTTTTGAGATTAGGTGACCAGAACTGCATGCAGTATTCAATGTGTGGGCAAACCATGGATTTATATAGTGTCATCATGATATTTTGTCTTATCTATCCCTTTCCTAATGGTGCCTAACATTCTGTTAGCTTTTTTGACTGCTGCTGCGCTTTGAGCAGACGTTTTCAGAGAACTATCCATGATGACTCAAAGATCTCTTTCTTGAGCAGTAATAGCTATTTAGACCCCATTGTTTTGTTTTTATAGTTGGAATTATGTTTTCCAATGTGCATTACTTTGCATTCATCAACATTGAATTTCATCTGCCATTTTGTTGCCCAGTCACCCAGTTTTGTGAGATCCCTTTATAACTCTTCACAGTCAGCTTTGGATTTAACTATTTTGAGTAATTGTGTCTCATCTGCAAATTTTGCCACCTCACTGTTTACTGATCAGTTCAAAAGTTTTTCTCCCCTGCTGTCTATAGCTTCTCTTAATTAATTAGCCTCTTACAGTTGTGGTATGGCTACTTCCACCTTCTCATGTTCTCTGTATGTATAAATATCTTCTTACTGTATGTTCCATTCTATGCATCCGAAGAAGTGGGCTGTAGCCCACGAACGCTTATGCTCAAATAAATTTGTTAGTCTCTAAGGTGCCACAAGTACTCCTGTTCTTTTTGCTGATACAGACTACCATGGCTGCTACTCTGAAATCTGGTCTATTTGAACAGCTGCAGGAAGGGACTTACTTCCCAGACCAGAAAATAACCGTTGGGGACGTTGAAATGCCTATAGTTATTCTTGGGGAACCAGCCTACCCCTTAATGCCATGGCTCATGAAGCTATACACAGGCATCCTGGACAGTAGTAAGGAGCTGTTCAACTATAGGCTGAGCAAGTGCAGAATGGTGGTAGAATGTGCATTTGGACGTTTAAAAGTGCACTGGCACACGTTACTGACTCGGTTAGACCTCAGCGAAACCAATATTCCCATTGTTATTGCCGCTTGCTGTGTGCTCGACAATATCTGTGAGAGTAAGGGGGAGACGTTCATGGCGGGTTGGGAGGTTGAGGCAAGTCGCCTGGCCGCTGATTACGCACAGCCAGACACCAGGGCAATTAGAAGAGCACAGTAGGGCGCGGTGCGCATCAGAGAAGCTTTGAAAACCAGTTTCATGACTGGCCAGGCTACGGTGTGACAGTTCTGTTTGTTTCTCCTTGATGAAAACCCGCCCCCTTGCTTCACTCTACTTCCCTGTAAGCCAGCCACCCTCCCCCCTTCAATCACAGCTTGCAGAGGCAATAAAGTCATTATTGTTTCAAAATCATGCATTCTTTATTAATTCATCACACAAATAGAGGGATAACTGCTAAGGTAGCCCGGGATGGGTGCCTGGAGCCCCTCCTCCCCCCGCATTCTTGGGCGTCTGGGTGAGGAGGCTATGGAACTTGGGGAGTAGGGCAGGCGGTTACACAGGGGCAGCAGCGGCGGTGGTCTGTGCTCCTGCTGCCTTTCCTGCAGCTCCACCAGACGCCAGAGCATATCAGTTTGATCCCCCAGTAGCCTCAGCATTGCATCCTGCCTCTGCTCATCACGCTGCCGCCATCTCTCATCTTGCTCCCGCCACCTCTCTTCTGATTCATCCCTCCTGTCCTTACGTTCATTTTCTGCTTTCCTGGACTCTGACATTGTTTGCCTCCACGCATTCTGCTGAGCTCTTTCAGTGAGGGAGGACTGCATGAGCTCAGAGAACATTTCATCGCGAGTGCATTTTTTTGGCCTTCTTATCTGCGCTAGCCTCTGGGACGGAGATGATAGTTGAAACATTTGCAGCTGCGGGAGGAAAAAAGGGAGAGTAGTATTTAAAAAGATACATTTTAGAGAACAATGGGTAGACTCTTTCACGGTGAACCAAGCTGTTAACATTACATAGCACATGTGCTTTCGGTACAAGGTCGCAGTTTGCCTCTTATATTGAGGGCCTGCCAGTTTGGTGTGAGAGATCACACATGCAGGGCCGGGCAACAGAATTCGGCTTGCAGGCAGCCATGGTAAGCCACGGTCTTTCAGCTTCTTCAGCCTTCATAACATGTGGGAATGGTTTCAAACAGCAGCGCCCTCCTGTCCCATACCAAGCACCCATTGGATTGGCTATTTAAAAGGAGGGGCTGTACTGGCCGCGAATGCATCCCAAGTCTTCAGGGCAAATTAATCATTAAACACGCTTGCTTTTAAACCATGCATTATATTTACAAAGGTACACTCACCAGAGGTGCCTTCTCCGGCTTCATGGTCCATGAGCCCACCTTGGGAGGGTTGGGAGGGTAGTGGCTCCAGGGTGATAAACAGTTCCTGGCTGTCGGGGAGAATGGTTTCTCTGCTTGCGTGCTGTGCGCTATCCTCATCCTCCTCCATCTCCTCATCTTCCTCGTCCCCAAAATACTCATCCCTGTTGCATGAGACTCCCCCCTTGCAGGTGTCTACGGACCGGGGTGGGGTAGTGGTAGGGACCCTCCTAGAATTGCATGCAGCTCATCATAGAAGCGGCATGTCTGGGGCTCTGACCCGAAGCAGCTGTTTGCCTCTGTTTTTTTGGTAGGCTTGCCTGAGCTCCTTAATTTTCATGCGGCACTGCTGCGGGTCCCTGTTGTAGCCTCTGTCCATCATGCCCTTGGAGATTTTTTCAAATATTTTGGCATTTCATCTTTTGGAACGACGGATTCATCTCCCCAAACAGCAATCAGATCCAGTACCTCTCGTATGGTCCATGCTGGAGCTCTTTTGCGATTCTGGGACTGCATGGTCACCCGTGCTAATGAGCTCTGTGTGGTCACCTGTGCTGATCAGCTCGCCACGCTGGTCAAACAGGAAATGAAATTCAAAAGTTCCCGGGGCTTTTCCTGTCTACCTGGCTAGTGCATCTGAGTTTAGATTGCTGTCCAGAGTGGTCACAATGGAGCCCTCTGGGATAGCTCCCGGAGGCCAATACCGTCGAATTGCGTCCACACTACCCCAAATTCGGCCCGGCGATGTCGATTTCAGCACTAATCCCCTCATCGGGGAGGAGTCCAGAAATCGATTTTAAGAGCCCTTTAAGTCGACAAAAATGGCTTAGTCGTGTGGACGGGTGCAGGGGTAAATCGATCTAATGCTGCTAAATTCGACCTAAACTCGTAGTGTAGACCAGGGCTATGTGCCTGATAATTCTATTCCTTACTATAGTTTCAACCAATGTGCCTGGTACTGAATTAGGCTTACCAGCCTGTAATTGCCAGGATTGCTTCTGGAGGCTTTTTAAAAAATTGGTGTCATATTAGCTATCTGCCAGTCATCTGGTACAGATGGTGATTTAAGTGATGGAGGTTACATACTACAGTTAGTAATTCCGTAATTTCATATTTAAGTTCCTTCAGAACTCTTGGGTGAATCCCATCTGGTCCTGATGACTCACTACTGTTTAATTTATCAATTTGTTTCAAAACCTCCTCTATTGACACCTCAATCTGAGACAGTTCCTCAGATTTGTCACCTAAAAAGAAAGGATCAGGTGTGGAAATCTCCCTCACACCTTTTACAGTGAAGAGTGATGCAAATAATTCATTTGGCTTCTCTGCAACAGCGTGGAGCGCTCCTTTAGCATCTCAATCATCCAGTTGCCTCCCACTGAGTTTGGCAGGCTTCTTGCTTCTCATGTACTTAAAGAAATGTTTGCTGTTTGTCTTTGTGTCTTTTGCTAGTTGCTCTTCAAATTCTTTTTTTGGCCTGCCTAATTATACATGTTCACTTGACTTACCAGAGTTTACATTCCGTTCTATTTTCCTCATTAGGATTTGACTTCTAAAGGATGTTTTTTGTCTATAACCAACTCTTTTACTCTACTGTTTAACCAGTTTTGGTTTTTTGGTCCCAAGCAAGGGGAAACAATGCATAGGGAAGGGTTGGAGACCAAGCTGGATGAGCAAGCATCTCAAACAAGTGATTAAGAGAAAGCAGAACGCCCACAAGGAATGGAAGGTGGGATGGATCAGGAAGGAAAGCTACCTCTTGGAGGTCAGAAAGTGTAGGGAGAAAGTGAGAACTGCCAAAAGCCAAGCAGAGCTGGACCTTGCAAAGGGAATTAAAACCAATAGTAAAAGGCTCTATAGCCATATAAATATGAAGAAAACAAGGAAAGAAGAAATGGGACCACTAAGCACTGAGGATGGGGTGGAGATTAAAGATAATCTAGGCATGGCCAAACACCTATACAAATACTTTGCCTCAGTTTTTAATGAGACTAACAAGGAGCCTAGTGGTAGTGGCAGGGAGGCTAATGGAAATGCAGATATGGGGTTAGAAGTTATCACCTCAGAAGCGGAAGTCAAATTCAAACATCTTAATGGGATTAAATCGGGGGGGCCCAGATAATCTTCATCTAAGAATATTAAAGGAACTGGCACATGAAATTGCAAGATCAATAGCAGGGATTTTTAATGATTCTGTAAACTCGGGGGTTGTACCCTATGACTGGAGAATTGATAACATACTTCCTATTTTTAAGAAAGGGGAAAAAAGTGATCTGGGAAACTACAGGCCTGTTACTTTGACTCTAATTGTATGGCAGGTCTTGGAACAAATTTTGAAAGAGAAAGTAGTTAAGAACATACAGGTTAACAGTAACTGGGATAAAATACAACATGGTTTTACAAATGGTAAGTCGTGCCAGAACAACCTGATCTCCTTCTTTGAGAAGATAACTGATTTTTTAGACAAAGGAAATGTAGTATGTTATGGGGTGCAGCTGAGCCCTCTGTCTCACCAATCTGGGTTTCCTCTTGCACTGTGATATTCTGACAAGCTGAAAAGCCCTTCAAGTTTGCACTCACACCAACCTCCACAGGCAGGGACCACACTCAGTTGTGTTCATGAATGCTCTGGCCAGCCACTCATGAACCCACAATAGAGAGGCTACAGCCAAACTACCCCCCAGCTGCCCCGCCTAGGACCCCAGCAGGGCCGGCACAACCCATTAGGCGACCTAGGCGGTCGGCTAGGGCGCTAACATTTGGGGGGCGCCGGCGCCCCGGTCGTCGTCGGTATTTTGGGGGCGGGACCTTCCGCTGCCTCTGTCGGGGGCGGCATTTTGGGGGCGGGACCTTCCGCCGCCTAGGGTGGCGAAAAAGCTGGCGGCGCTCCTGGACCCCAGAGCTGTACCGTCCTGCACTGGTCAAAAACCTGACCAGTATGAATTTATTACCCATTTCGCCACTTCTACAAAGATAAGTGGACGTGCACCAACTCTTGTTCCTGAGCTGAGATTTTTCCCCAAGCACTTCACTTAAACCACACTGTTTTATGTAAAAAATATAAAACAGATTTATTAACTATGGAGAGATAGATTATAAGTGATAGCAAACAGATCAAAGTAGACTACCATAAGAAATATAACAAAAATGCAATCTAAGCCTACTGTAATAGTTAGGATTTGAATCAAGCAGCGGCTCACCCAGTTAGCTAGTACAAGCAGGTTAGTTTTTGCATACACCGGCAGGCTTTTGTCTTTCCTGTCTTGGACCAGCACTTCCCCCCCCCCCCCCCCCCCCAGTTCAGTCTTTGTTCTTCTGCTGTTTTCCAGTGATGTGTTGTAGGGAGAGTGAGGACCAGTCATGATTTAACTTTTCCCTTTTATATCTTCTTTCAACTTTCTGGAAAGCTCTTTTGCTGTGACCTGGGTCAAACAGTTCCCATTGTGTAGTGCTATCTCAGAGAGGTTGTTATTGTACTCAGTTCCTGGGGTAATCCTTGTGAGTGTGTGTATTTCCTCAATAGGCCATCAACATTGTTTGGCCTTTTTATTGTTGTACCTGAAAGGCTGCTTGTGGGTGTTCCCAACCTCACAACATGTTTCAGTAGCACATGCATAGCAAAACTTCATAACTTCATATACAATGATAGCACACACAACTTAATAGGATATTAATGTTCAACAAATTAGGACTTTTAGAATGATACCTCGCAAGGCATACTTTATACAAAACATATAATAATTATATCACCATAGTGAATATGGGGTGCAGAGTGTCTCTTTGGGGCACAGAGTGTCACGTAGTAGATCTAATCTACCTGGATTTCAGAGGGGGCATTTGATACAGTTCCACATGGGAAATTATTAGTTAAACTGGAGAAGGTGGGGATTAATATGAGAAATGAAAGGTGGCTAAAGGGGAGACTACAATGGATCGTACTGAAATGTGAACTGTCAGACTGGAGGGAGGCTATTAGTGGAGATCCTCAGGGATTTAGGGTGACCATACATCCCATTTTTAAAGGACAGTCCCATATTTAAGCCCTCCTGCAGGTGTCCCGACTTTTTCTTAGAATGGACAAATTGTGTATTTTCTGCCTCTGCCCCCATCAATAGTGGTGGGTCCTGCTGCTGGCCAGATCCCTGCTCACCAGCCACCCACCCACCAGCGATGAGTGAGGGGATCCAGTGGATGAGGATGGGGGTGCAAGGCTGGTGGCGGCACAAAGATGCAGCGCCTGAGGCTGGCCACTCCCCCCACTGCTCCAGCACCGCAGTCCCCACTGCATGCCAGCTCTTGGCCAGCAGGGTCCTGCCCCCCATCCCATTTCCAGCTGGCACTGGCTGTGCGCTGTGAGCTGCTGTGACTGGTGAGGGTGGGCAGGTGCCAGGCGGCAGACAGTTACATGTCGCCTCTGCTGCCCATCCATCAGCTCTTTACATGCTCCCGCTCTCGCTGTCCTCTCCCTGCTTTGCCCCTTCGCTCCCCCAGCTCCTCCATATCCCCTCCATCGGGGCACGTCCCGTTCTCAGTGCTGTGTGGAGAACCAGCAGCTGGTCAGAGCACTCAGCTCACCAACAGCTTGGCCCAGGGCTGNCGCCACTAGGACCCAGAGTGTAGAAAATTGTGTCTGCTGCTGGTGCATATGTATTCTCTCTGCTTTAGATGCACAGAGATGATGGAGTGCTGTGCTGGAGGAAGGAGGGCACAAGAGAGATAACAGGCAGGCAGGAGAAAAGGTGAGAGGGAATAACAGAAAGCAGCAGGAGCTGCAGGGAGAGAGAGAAGGAGGAGGAGCCTCTTATGTACCGCTCTAGCACCCCCAGGAGCCTGGACTGATTAACAGCAGCTTCTCGGGGAGCTTCCTGTTTCCTGCTGCTTCCCTGAACCCACTTGAGGAGAACAGGCAGTCAACTGAAGTAGTAGGAGCCAGTTAGGCCCTTAAGACGCTGATATCTTCCCTCACTCAGGCCCTGCTACCAGCCTGCTTATTTGTCCCCTTCAACTGAGTGTTGTGAGCCACTGTAGCTGGCACAGAACAGCAGTCATGAGTGACAGAAGAAAACGCCCCTCTGGGGCAGCATTCAGAAAGAGAAAGAAAGCAAAGGAAGCTTTTCTATCTAAGCAGGAAGGAGCTCTCCTGAGATACATAGACACAAATGTTCACAGTGAGCCTTCCAGCCCCAGTGAGGATGTGAATGGTGATCTTCCAGTTAGTCAGAGTGCAGGTGACCTGGCAGCTACTGCAGCATCCATATCTCCATCTCAAATGGATGTAACCATGTACATTCCTGAAGAAAAGTGTAGATCAGAGAAGTGTGTGGTGAAGGCGCAAGAAACAGCTGCTGCTGAGTTTAGTTCCTTAAGTCTAGATGATCCAGGACTGTGGACCCACTTGAGCAGTAGCCTGAGGGACTTCCTTGTACTGCATGGGCGACAGCAAGTGAAAAACTTCATGTTCCCCAAAGGCAATGAAAATAGAAATTTCCATCCAACATATTACTGGCATGAAATCCCCAATCGTGACAAAGTGGAGAGGCCATGGCTTATGTACTCAAAAACCCAGACTGCTGCATACTGTTTTGTTGCAAACTCTTCCAGTCTAATGTTCCAGCCACATTGGGGTCTACAGGAACAAAGGATAAGGGCAATGCGGTGGATCTGATATATCTTGATTTCAGTAAGGCGTTCGATACGGTACCGCATGAAGAATTACTGCGTAAATTGGAAAGGATGGGGATCGAAATGAAATTCCGGAGGTGGATAAAGAACTGGTTAAAGGGGAGACTGCAGAGGGTCGTACTGAAAGGGGAGCTGTCGGGTTGGAGGGAGGTTACCAGTGGAGTTCCTCAGGGTTCGGTTTTGGGTCCGATGTTATTCAATCTATTCATCGCTGACCTCGGAACCAAAAGTAGGAGTGGGCTGATAAAGTTTGCGGATGACACGAAGTTGGGAGGTATTGCCAATTCGGAGAAGGATAGGGATATCCTCCAGGGAGATTTGGATGACCTGGTAAACTGGAGTATTAGTAATAGGATGAAATTTAATAGTGAGAAGTGTAAGGTTATGCATCTAGGGATGACTAACAAGAATTATAGTTATAGGCTGGGGACGCACCT